>CM037852.1:22642086-22670549 GCA_021234595.1 Delia radicum | reverse complement strand
AACTTATGCTCTTTTTTCTTTTAACCTTCCGATATTAATTTTAGCAATTTTTTGTTCTTCAGGAGTTTTTATTTTATCGCCTTTTCGAGTTTAGTGCATAGTTTACTACATTTTACTATTTTTTTTTTCATTCCAGATGTATCACAGTTCTATCACTTTTCATCGATTTTTAAAAATCGGTTTCAAAGTATTTTTTCAAATTTTACTCAACGATTTTTATTGATATTTTTTTAAGCGATTTCAATTTTTCCTAGATCGGTCTTCTAATGTGAAAGGCTCTGGCCACTTTAACAGGGCACTGTCATAGGATGACGCTCTTCTATTGACAACATTTTATACACCTTGTGACGTGTAAAGTGATTTTCAATTAAATTTACAAAAAAAAAAAATGAGAATTCAAATAAACTAATTTGGCATCAGTAGGTCTCGATCACATAAAGTATTACTTACAATGACAGCCCTCTGCCATTTGAGCTAAAGTTGCCTATGCATGTTAGCTAGCTAACAGCAAATTTATATTTTTGCCGTGTGTATTCGAACACAAGAGAAAAACATAAAACAAGAACAAAACCAACATGAAAATAATATAAAAACTGAAAAAGAAAGAACACTAAGACAACAAAAAATATAAAGTTGATAGTGTAATGATATGTGATCCGCGGACCGGTCACTGGATAGGTCCTTTAAGGTTAATTACCTTATATGTTTATTTTTTGCACATTCTTATATAAATTGGAACATTCTAAGAAAAGATATATAAATTTAGTAAATTGAAATTTGAATATTTTTCTAACTAAAGAAAATACAAAATGCAATTAAAACTAAAAATTAAATTTTTGTAATTTTAAATCTTAGAGAATAAATTTGGTTCTAATAGGCAGGCACGTAGCTAGGGGGGGGGGCTTGGGGGCTAGAGCCCCCCCCGAAATGATTTGACAAATTTAAAAACTTAATACAATTCGTTAGAAAGTAACAATGTTATTGATAAATTTAATATGAAAATATTTATTTTTGACTTGGATCAAATAGGAAATAGTTTTATATGATTCGAATCTTAAAATTTCGTTAGAAAATATCGTCTGCAAATGGGCGGCTATCATTGTTTGAGTTGATTTTCGACAAAAAGCAATAAATAAAATCATTTCATAAGAAATTTCGAAGTCTTTGGCTTAAAATATAATCAAAAAATTGTTTGAGACAATGCAAACTAAAAATTAAATATGTCTACACAGAGTTCAATTAAAATATTTGTTGATTCAGCAAAAGTTTAACTGAATTCGGTCGTGTTGATGCAATTGTTGTAACAACTAAAATAATTTGAATCTATTTAATTAATATTATTTTCAAATACATATAGTTTTATTCACATCTATTAAAATTTTAATTGAATATTGTTTACTATTGGGAAAAATTTCAAAATTTTAAAAAAATCACCAAATTGTAAAAAATAGCCAAAATTTAAAAAAAATCGAGACCATTTAAAAAAATCGCAAAATTTAAAGAAAAAATTGCTAAAATTTAAAAAACAGTCCTCAAAATTGCAGAATTTTAAAAAACTCCCAAAATAAACGCCGAAATTTGAAAAAAAAAAAATTTAAAAAATCACCAAAATTAAAGAAACGCGAATTTTCAACTTTTAACGATTTTTCTTTTTAATTTTGGCGACTTTTTACAATTTTTGCATTTGTTTCAATGTTGTTATTTATTATACATTATAAAAATGAATTTTTTTTTATACCAAATTCATTTTCAATTAAACAGTTAATTGAAAGTAAGTTTGAAATCGAACAAAAGTTTAATTGACATTTTTTTGACAATGATTTTTTCTGTGTATTTTGACGTAATCTTTTAAAATTAAGATACCAGTAAGAATCAAAATTAAGTTTACTCGTGCCGTAAAGTCGTTACTTTACTTACAGTGCAATCTTTTTATTAAAATTTGGTTTGCTACGCACGCATCTAGTAACATAGTTTTCAGTATTTTTTTACGATATATGTTACGATATCTCATATATTTTTTTAATTTTTTGAAACAAATTTAAGCCTCAAACTTTGATCGATATGCATAATGTGTTAACGTGATCCAATGTGACTCAAATTTTCCCAATTTTTTTTTTTAGACTAAATGTAAACAAATTTCTATCGGCGCTTCTTGAAATTCGACATTTTAAAATGAAGCAGCTAAACCAGTCTTTGTGTTATAACAATGTAGTTTTTTTTTAGACATTTTAAAGGGTTTTTATTTAAAAAATTGCTTAAGACAATTTGAAAAGCGTTTGAAATTGTCCAAAATATAAATCAAAGTGAATTAGAAATACATAATTTAGGTTAAATAAGACCTAGGCGATGTCAGGCATATTTTTAAATTTTCCAATTTTATATTTTTTCTTTATTGTTATTTCTTTCAGACTTGCTTGTAAAATTTACAATTTTTTTAATACAGGACATGAAGTATAGCCCCCGATGTTAAAAAAGTCGGATATATGAAAAAGAGGAAAAAATAGTGAATATTTTGCTAAAATAATTCAAATAAGTGGCAGCCGGCGTCAACGACATAGTGTCTAAATGGTTTTCAAAATGTGTGTTTTCTTGAGCATTTTAACGCTGTCTTTAAATAAGTCTAAATTTCCGAAACTTTAACATATTTTTATACAAAGATGTGTTAAATTTCACCACCAATTTTATAAATAGATACGTATATTTCATATATTTTTGCTGCTTTATCACCTACCCGAATTTCATTAATTTCAAAGGGAACCCATCGGAAAAGCTTCCTTATAAGTGTCAGGCAAATTATATAGGATATTTGCTTTAATTTGTTTTTTTGGACGGTTATAAATCTTTAATACCCCGAGTTAAAACGTTTGCATAAAATAATACATTATTTTATATACACTTATAAGGTTTTGTCTGTCATTGCATTTAACCGGATATAATTATATAAAAATCAATTTCGTAGAAAAAATGATGTCATATATAGTTGCGTATATTTGTATATTGCACTTAGAATACGCTAAAACTAATCCAATTAATAATTACGTTATATTAATTTATATACCTAGACATTGCAAAATAATATATATTTTGATATTATATCATATTTTAAAAAACACAATTTTATTTTAGATAAAATTGTATATTACCTCATGCAGAGTCACACTAGAAAATTTGTCAATTATATTTTGGATGTAAATATGTATTACATCAATACAATAGTACAATTAATTGCATCATTTTGTGTATAATTTTATACACAAAATTTGCCCCCCATTTTTGTCTTTTGAATTGATTTCTTTCTGGTTCTTAACCCTAAAAAAAGAATTTGTTTCATTTGCAACATTATGATTTCTTAATTTAGTCTAAGATTTTTTTCAATCTAAAACTCTAAATTTAGTTTCAGCGTTTTTTCCGTGTTTGTTATTCAATGGTGTAAGTTAATAAATTCCACAAAATCTTCATTTTCATTATATTATTTTTTATTTTTGAATATAATAAAATTTCAAAATGCTATGGAATTTGTTACAAATTATAAAGTTGTAAACCTTTTGCAAGTGGCTAAAGTCTAAAAGGATTAATAGATATTTCGGATTTTCATGACGTTTTAAAATCAAAAACCGGTTACAACTATAGCTTATTTTGTATATATCAGTATCAGTTCAGATATACATTTATACCGCTATATAAAATCGTATGAAATTGTATCGCGTCATTATTCGGATGTTATTTAATTATTATGCCCATTTCTCGGATAAAACTGTATTAAGACTCATATTAAATTTCCTATGATTATATAAAGCATCATATTAATTTTAGTCGAGTTATTAGAAGTTAAAACTTTTTTACTTTTTTTACATTTATCAAGTTTTAGCTACCCTAGACGTATATTAGCACATAAAAACATAAAGTAACGCAATTTTATTTTTCGCTGTTTTCAAACAATTTTCCGCATAATCCTTTTTTTATTTAATTAAACTAAAAATTAATATTTAGCTAAAAATTTAACGTAATTAGACAATAACGATGCATATCCAAATTAAAGTTTACAAACGTTTTTTTGACGTGTTTCGCGGATTGTGATCAAACAGATTAAAGCGTTGTTTCGCGATATAGACATCAAAATTCGCAAAATAATGAACACAATAAGTAAAAAATGAAAAAATGCATTTTAAGGAAATGCACTTTATGCTGGAGGTTTTTGTTGCAAAAGGACCTGAGAAAGCGATTTCTATTATTAATACATGATTGCCCATTACGTGTAGGTAAAAATTTAGCAACCAAAAAAAAAAAAAAAAAGCTACTCTAGTGTGCAAAAAAAAAATATATAATCAAAATAAAAATCGAAAAGCCCCCCCCGAAGCAAATTCCTAGCTACGTGCCTGCTAATAGGAATAAATCATTATACTTTTAAAGGATCATTTTAGGCAGTTATCACTGCCCTACTTATAAAATTAAATTTACAGTCTAAAAAGCTTTAAAAAAACTTTCAATTGGTTACATTATGTCCTGCTTACTACTTTAGCAGCTGCTCTGCTTGATGATGCCACATTGAATGTTGCTTATGGTTGAGGCAAAAAAAAACATAAACTCTCTATTTGTTGCTGGCCACATTATAGTACACAGTGCGATTGTTGCTATCACTATTTTGCAAATAAATATGATAAATTAAATGGTATTTTGTATGTTCAGTGTAAATAATACAAAAAAAAAACAGACAATTCTAAAAAAAAATATTGTCCTTAGGCGGCATTTAGAAGCAACTGCAAAAGCAGCAGGAGTAGGAACCATAGAAACCATTGAACAAATGTTTGCAAAAAATAAAAATATATAAAACAACCATCAAATCGAGAGTGTGCTAAAGATCCCGTTGGCAATTGAAACTTCAATTATGTATAAAGAAAAAAAAATTAAAAACTATAAAATAGAGAAGCTTTTTTCTTTTACACAGAAAAAAATTATTGTCAATAAAATGTCAACTAAACTTTTGTGTCATTTTAAACTCAATTTTAATTAAAAGTTTAATAATATCTATTAAATGTTTAATTAAAAATTAATTTGATGCACACAAAGTTTCCAGTTTTTATAACACAAAAAATGGAAAAATAAAAAAAAGTCACCAAAATTGTTAATAAAAAAATCGATTAAAATTAAACAATCGCCAAAATCAAAAAAAAAAAATCTTTAACATTAAAAAAAAAAAAAATCTAAAACATGGATGGCAATACCGCTAAAATACCGTTATCGATTCAAAACCCTTTCAACTGGCTATTGTTATCTCAAAAATATCGTTACCGAAATAATTGAAATAGCGTTATCCTTAAAATACCGTTACCGAAATAATCTGACAAGAACTGGAAAAAAAAACTAACACAGAAAATGTGAGTTTTGGACTGTAGTTACATCTTAGTAAGAGGAATAATTTATGGCTAAAATTATTAGTTTTTATGGAATCGTTTTTGAAATTCGCTCTAAACTTAATTTGGTGTATATCATCCCAAATAGGCAACAAAAAATGTTGATAGAAAAGCATATTGTTTATTTTTAGTGCTGAGCAAGTGGTATAAATTTCATTGGAAACAAATCTAAGGCCGGTTCGCCAAAATTTGAAAAAAAAAAACACCAAAATTGAATTGTGCAAACTTTGCCGTTTTTCCAAATTTTGGCACTTTTTTCCTTCCTAAATTTTTGCATTATTTTCAATTTAAAATTTTTTTTATTTTTGGCGATGTTTTTTCCAACTTTTGCCGTTTTTTTTTTTTTTTGTTTTGGCGGTTATTTTAATTTTGACCGTTTTTTTTAAATTTTGGCGTTTTTTTTTTAATAATTTTGCTGATTTTTTAAAATGTTAGCATTTTTTTTGGTTGGCGATTTTTTCAAATTTTTAGAGACATTTTGCAAATTTAATTTAAACCTTAATAGTATCAACCAAAAATTTGTTTGGAATTAAATACAATGTTCAATTACATTTTTAATAGATATGGTAACAATCTTAACCCTTCGACGACCAATGGTTGATATATGTCCCATTTTTGTTTTCCTTTATTTTAGGAAAACCTAAAGGAAGATTTTAACAAAACTTGTTTGTGGTCGACCCTAGCTTTTCAGCGATACCTAAAAATTGTAGCCTGATAGTCTCAGGGCCTTACAAGGTCAACTCAAAGTAAAAATAATTTTTTTTTTTTAATGTTAAGTTTCCTTTGATCTTCTTTTATTTAATTCTTCTTATTTTTAAACGAGCTTAAGATCATTTATTTATTAATTATAATTGTTTATTTCCAATATTTCGTCTCAACATTGGGTGACTTTTTCAGGGAACAATTATTACAATTTGATTGAAAACCTTGTTTTTATAATTAAAAAACATATATATATTAGAGCGACTCACCAAAAAAAGTGCTCGATGTACCCTCCTAAAATTAACCTTGGACTTTTTTAAGATGACATTTAAAATATTTCGGCTCCAGCTTTGACCTCTCGTGAGCTGGACCATTTTGAAAATGTGTCTATTTCAGCATGTTTTGTTAATTTGAGAATCTGTTTCCTTACCAACATATACAATATGCGTATCATAAGAAAGGTTTTTTTAAGGCGCGTCCAACTATATATACAATTTGTCCAAGGACGATCATCCATTTCCTTTTTTTAAGGATATTCTGTCAAAAAAAACGGTTTTTGAATTTTTTGTTTGGGGTTGTTTGTAATAAAAATACCAAATTAACATATTTTAATCTTTAGTCGATTTAATTAAATACGGGTCTCAGTTTTTTTTTTTAAATCCATGCTAGTTCGCGTTTTGACAAAAATGCAATGGGTGGTAACTCTTCGTTTTAAATAGGACAATATGGGTATCAAATTTTTTCTTTGCCAAGTACATCAGCTTTGTATGTAAATAATTTAGATTTTTGCAAATTAAATGCATTTTACACGGTGCTCTGGAATATATATAAATGCATTTTGTGGTAACTCTAATATGATAGCGGATTTAGTTTCTAGATCATGTATGGATGAAAATAGGACTAAAGAAAGAAACAGTTTTTCAATCAAATTGTAATAATTGTTCCCTGAAGAAGTCACCCAATGTGGAAATGAAATATTGGAAATAAACAATTATAATTAATAAATAAATGATCTTAAGCTCGTTTAAAATAAAAAGAGTTTTTTTTTACGTTTTTTCAGTTCTTTTAATGATAAAAATTCAATATTAAGTTTATACTAAAATCGTTATTATTTTTGAATTAGGCATAATTTAAGACAAAATACATAATCAAAATTTATGCAAAATCATAAGCCATTAAGGAGCAGTGGCAATAATTATATTTTAGCTTCAGTATTATATTCCTCCGATAGGGGGAGCTGTAAAGCGCCAAATGCAGCTCAAAGTGTATTTTTAATCATAGGCCTAAGTCTCCACAAAGTTTCGTCAAGGGATAATGAAAACTAAAACAATTAAATAGTTATAAATAATTTTAATTGATATTACAATTTCCTTAGTAGGACCGAATTCAATTCTTCTAAATATTTTAATTGAAATTTGATTTTAGTTTTTTACTGTGTATCACTTGTGGTGTGGCAAAACACACCATATAAATACATTATAGTCATTCGTTCGTACACAAATTTTATATTTATATTATTTATTTTTTTTTATATTTTCTTTCTATATGAATAGACATTATCATGCATATGCTTGCATTTATATGTATTATTTTTTTATTTTTTATTTTAACAAAAGCACCAACATAAATATGTAGGTCATAATACTAACGACCTTTTATTTGTAGTTATTTTCTTTTTATTTCTTCTAATATAAAATTTCCATAAAATTTTGGCAAAAAAATTGTTGATTTTTATTAAAAGAATTGTAAAAAAATATTGTAAGGACTTTAAATTATGGAAAATTAATATGTTTGTGAAGAAAAAGTTCGTGTCAAGAGGTATTTATATGCATATACATACATTTTTAAACCAAAAAGAACAACGTCACGCATGAGCGATTTTTATTAAATGGTAGATACACAGTGCAACACGAAAAAAAATAACCATATACGGACACCACTACGTGATAAAAGACTAAAAAAAAAAGACCCGTGTCTCCCAATTTTTCCCTAAGTCATCTCCTTTTCTGTTTATGGGCCGCCAAAGATTTGGGGCCTCGGTATCATTTTCGCAAAAAAGTGATCATTTTCTCAGGCTCATATCTTGCAAACCGTTCAGAATTGCGAACATATAAAATCAAAAAAACTTCACCTTCCAGATCAAAATCGCAAAAAACTTAAAAAAAATTCGATTTTTGTTTACCTTTTTTCCCGTGTTCAGGTCCATAGGTAGCAAACCGTTCAAAATTCCAGGAAACAATCAACTACAAAAATTTACCTAAGATCTCAATAAACAAATTTCTAGAACATATAAACGTAAACTCTTTAATTAGATTAAGTAGGAGAGCTGATTTAATTAATTTTTTACAAGTACATAATCCAGACTTAATTTTATTAAACGAAACAAAATTAAATAACAGACACAAAATTAAATTTAAAGAATATAACATTATACGAAACCATAGAGTCGACGCTCAAAGAGGCGGTGGAACAGCTATTTTGATCAAAAAAGATATAAAATATAGAAATAACTCTATTAATAGTTTTAAAATCATTTAAGGCTCTGGAAACATGCATTATTAAGATACATATGGTAGCAAATAAAACGTTATTCATTATATCGGCTTACTATCCGTCAGGAATAATAATACATATTTCAAAACAGAATTGCTACAATCTTTTAAATCTTTAGATTTACAGAATCCCAACAATTTGTATATACTCGCAGGAGACCTGAACTGTAGACATACTGATTGGGGTAATAGCTCTTGCAACACGAAGGGAAATATGTTAAAAGAATGGTTATCATGTAATGAGATTAACTTCAGATGCAGTTTTTATGCTTCTACATTACCATCTTTTCCACGTTGTGGATCTTATTTAGATATATGTATCGCAGATTCTCGTTTGAATATTCATAGAGAAAACAACACAATGAATTGCCTAAAAACATTAGACTACGACAGCGATCATAATGCAATCCAAATACGAATTTTAAATAACGAAAACGACCATCCTTTTGCCTATTTCAAAGAGTTACCAAATCTACAGTTAAATTATAAAGGAACTAACTGGAAAAGGTTCATAAGTAGTATTTTAAATGAGTTTACTAATAATGATAGGATCCCAAACAACAGGAATCTTACCAATTCAGAAATCGATTTTTATTAACTTAAATTAAGTAGTTATATAAGTACTGCTATTGAAAAATCAGTCCCAAAAATTAAAAGCTCTGATTCCTTAAAATTAAAAAAAAAAATAAAAATCGCCAAAAATAAGAAAAATTTCTAAAATTTAATAAATAAATTCCCAAAAATTGATGGAAATTGCCAAAACTAAAAAAAATTTCCAAAATTCAAAACAATAGCTAAAATTTAAAAAAAGGGCTCAAAATTAAAAAACTCGTCAAAAATTAAAATAAAAAATCTCTAAAATTAAAAAAAAAAAATAATGAAAAAAATTAAAATCATAAATAATGATTATTTTTGAGTTTTATTTTTTTTGCTCAAAAATAATGATTATGGCTGATTTTTTTTATTATTACTCAAAAATAATCATTACCATTGAAGAAAACTTTAAAAAATCAAAAATTTAAAAATCATGACGGATATGCAAAGATTGTCAAAAAATAATAATAATGGTGCAATAAATTTTTTTTTATGTCTCTTCTAAGTGATTGATTTTTTGATTCAAAAAAACGAGCAATAATCATTATTTACGGTCCCTGGTATCTTTGTTAGTTGTCAAAACAGAGGCGATGTTCCAAATAAATGCTCTTTTTGCTCTTATTTAGGAGATTTTTGAAAAAAAAAAAGAAAATCACAAATTGAAAAAAATTTATTCGTCTACATTTATTTCTGTTAGATATCGAAACACAGGCGATGTTCCAAATAAATGCTCTGTTTTTTGTATAATATTTTTTTTTTGTTTTATTAAAAAAAAAAAATTGCACTTTTTTTATTCTTCAAAGCAATGTGAATATATACGCATTTTTAGGGGATTTTAAGCATTTTATCCTTATATTTACACGTAAAACATGTTTTTTACGCGAAAATTTGGTAAAAATTACTGATTCATTTCTAAATTTAATTACATTTTTACGCACTTGCGTAGTAAATTTATGCACCAAATTTATACACTTGTACACCAACTTACACGTAAAATGTGTATTTTTTTTTTCATTTACACACATAGAGTAAATTTACACAACTTATAGTAGGAGTACAGTTTCCTATTATAAGTTGGGTAAATTTTAACAGAAATTAATTGGAGTGTAACTTATATTTGACTTTTTTTATTTGAAATTAATCTTGTTTTGCCTTTTTCCTTACAAAATATCTATTATTCCCTTTTCTCTGGCAATCGGTATTTTTAAGTTTTTTTTTAACTGAAAGTTAAAAATTAAATGTTGCCTACGTTAGAGCGCAAACAATTGATTTGTCAAAATATTTGTTACACCCAGTTTGAACTTTGAAGCTTAAGAAAAACAATTTCTCAATTACAACTTTGTTTGATTGACGAAATTCTATGGAATAAATTATATGCACAGTAGGGATACAATTTTTTTACAATTTTTGAAAATATCAAAATGGCCTGTGCGCCCGGTAGGCTAGTTGGTAGCGTGCTAGCTTATCAGTGCGGGGGTCGTGGGTTCGATTCCCACCAGAGGCACTGGTCTGTTTTTCGCTACAACGAGCCGAAGGCCATAGTAGCTAGTGCTCGGTTAGGGTAATTGTATATAATTTGTAATTATATGATTATTAATTAATAAAATAAAAATAAAAAAAACAATAAGAACTGCATCTTTAGATTTTCGATATCGTTAAAAAAGGTTCCGCGTCAAATGCAATTAAGTTTTGGGATCAGTAAGTTCTAAAAAAATAAAAATATTTTCTTTATAATTTCATTAAAAGATAAATAAATTATAAGTTTTTCCATTAAATATTGAATAATATTCTGTATAAATTCAATTAATCGTGATAAAATATTGCGACTAGCTTACATACTAATTCCAAAATATCGTAGCAAATTATATGCAATATGCGAATTTATATGTGGCCCTTGGAACAACATTTGGTTTTCAGACCATTGTTACAATAAAAATGACTTCGAAGCCTTAAAGAAATCATTATCGGGCTTTACTAATGCTCAGAAATGCTTTCTAAGACATTGGTTGAAAGATGAATCAAGAATTCCAAAAAACAACGCAGCAACATTTATGCGGAACGCTCAATCAAAGTCGTACAAGACTTTGCAAATCAACACGAACTCTTATTCTTAAGTTAATTTCACTTAACAAAGATAGTTTTTGGATTGTGATTTTGATTATAATCATATAATTACATTAAGAAATTTAAATAGTTAAATAATTATAAAATAAAAAATAAAAAATTTTGAAAAAATAAAAAAAAAAATTTAAAGGACTTTCAGAAATCGGCTTCGACGCAGAACGTTTTTGTTCCGAAATGACCTGAGGAAACATTTTTCGGTTTCAGCACAACATCGGCTACAGCGATAGGTGATAGGGCCTAATTTTGGTTGTATCCCTAATGCACAGTTTATGCGTAGTAAAAATTTTAATGAAAAAATTAAATTTAACGGTTTAATTTTAAAATTTTATTTTTAGATTTTGACGGTTTATTTTAGCGTTTTGCGAACTTTTTTTAAGGGTTTAAAATATTGTTTTTAGAGCTGTTTTTTGGGGTTCCCTAATTATAAATGTGAAATTTATGTGTAATAATCTATGTAAAGTTAAACTCTCGTTATTTTTTAGAAAAGTCACTGAATTTTGTTCTGTGGTCTCTTATATAATAATTTAGTAACTTTTATTTTATAGTTCGCAGTTCATTTCATTGTTGAACTAATTTTTTCTCCTAGTTGACTCGCTTTTCGCCCTTTCGCCAATTTTTTTCAATTGTTCATAAGATTTCATTTATCAATGGTTTATTTGACAACTATGAATAAAATAAACGCAAAAATGGATTTATAGTAATTAAATGTGCTAAAATCCCAAAACTTATTTAACAAATTGTGAAAAGCAATCTGATGTAGGCGTGTCCCTATCCGGATTTCATTCCTGCCTAAGGAAATCTTCAGCAAAAATCATTTGAAAATTAATTATTTCGTAAACGAAATGAACTAAAATGAATAATTCTTATAACTTTAAAAGCCGAAATGATTTTGCGCTCACCAATTTCGATGAAAATGATTAAATCGTTCGATTTTTTGTGATTTTTATCCTCTATTTTTTTAATATCACATTTTCGCATCTAATCTTCATCGGTGGGTGTTCCGGTAGAAGACCTTTCACGTTATCCAAATATACTTCTACTAATCTAAATTTGTTTAAAATAAGTGTAGTCGAAAAGGTCTGGAATTATTGCTATATTGTAAATTTAAATAAGTTTGATTTATAGCCCTCAATGAATCGCAAGACGTTGTATTATTTTTTTCTCCCACTGTAACTAAACAATTTTTAAATTTTCGTTGACCAAACTTTTAGATTTTCCCAAGACTCATTTTATTTTGAAGAGAACTAAAAAGTTCTTCTTTAAAAAAAAGAAGATCTGGGACCGAATTACGGCATTCGTGATTGTAATTTTGCTATCGAAATCGATTTTCTATTTCTAAAAATAAAACATTTTAACGAAATTTTTTCGGTCAGGGAAGTTGTAGTTCGGCCCTTGATTGAAAATTAATGTAGAACTTGGTGTTTTCATTATTTCTATTTTTGTAGTTACTCATTTTTAGTTTTAAATGTCAACATTTAAATTTTTGGTAATTTTTCTAAAATTTGTTCAAAAAATTTCTGATATTAGCCATTTAACGAGATATTAAAAAAAGCCGAACCGAACCAGTTTTAAATTTAAATAACAAAAAACCGGTTTTTGAATAATTATTTTAAGTATCGAAAACCGGGTTTTCAAATAGGTCGAAAAATTGACTTAGAGTTGTCAATTTTTCGACCTATTTGAAAATTCTTAAATTTTGAGGTTTTTTTTTTTAAATTCTACCGATTTTTAAAATTTTATAGTTTTCAAAAATGTTATAATTTTTGTATTAAAAATACAAAAATTTTTATTTCGGACTTTCTATATTTTCATATATTTAGTTAGAATATTGTTTTACCTTAAGTCCAAAATCTAATATGATATTGTCATATTAGATTTTATTTGTAGCTTTTCAAAAAGTTTGATAATTTTCATGATAGACAATACAACTGTTTCATAGGCATCAGACTAATCTTCAGTTGTCCGCAAATGAAAACGATAATTGGCTTAACTCAAACCGAGACGTTACATACAACAGACAAAATCAACTTTATGAGATTTTTGTCTGTCTTAGTGTGTAAACTGACTTATTTGGTAAACATAATCATGAAATCAAAACTATTTGAAAAGCAACAATTTTTACATATCAATATACTTTGTATATCATTATATGTAGCATGTGTGTTTGTTGTATTACAATTTGTAAAAACTACATCTATCCCAACAAACAATGTTTGTATGAGATAAACGAAAAAAGAGTGTTTGCATTTTTAATACAAAAATTAGAACATTTTATAAAAATTTATATATATATTTTTTTTTAATATATTAACTTGAAGTAATAAAAAGTAAAAGTGTTTCCGAAAATCTTAAAAATTTAAAAAAATATCTCAAATTTCTATTTAACATTTTTTAGTTAAGTGAATTTTTTTTAATTTTCTTTTATGAGTTTGAAATTATTTTTATTAAAAATAAAAATTAAGTTTTTTCGACTTTTAATTGTGCGACACTAAATTTAAAATCATACTTAATTCACTTCAATGAATTTTCGTTTTTTTAATTTTCGTTTTGTGTTCTATATTTATATTTTTGTTATTTCCTTCATGCCCTAGAGATAATTGAATTTATGATTATTTTTATATTTCTATCCTAGTTTGATGTATTTACACCTTAATTAACAGCTAAAAGCAAGAAAAACCAGTGGGTCTCTATCCACCTCAGTCTCTCTCAATATGCGCTCTTTTTATTTGTTCGTAAACTCGCACCGATCAAATGAAAATATGCTAAAGTTTAATTTAATTTTGAACATGTTTTTGAATAACAATTTAATAAAAATTTTATTTATTTCAAATTTTAACGATTAAATATTCAAGCTCAAATTAAAATATATTAAATTTTAATAGAAAATAACGAAATATAAACAAAAGTGAGTGTTTTAAGCAACAATTTTGTATCAACATTTTGCAATTATTTTTAAGCGTAATAAATGAGTTCAGTTGGAAAGCTTAAAAAACGATGTGCTTCTCTATTTGTTTATACTCTTTGGAAAAACTAACAACAGATTTTTATAAATCACAAGAAAATGAATACCAGTATAAAACCTCACTCGAGGCAATAAATTTTCCATGGGTATAGCAGAAATGACCGACATGAATATTGAATGTTGTTGATACAAAAGTGAATGTTGGTAAAAGCAATTGTTATGATAACAACAAATGTTTTAATAGGGAGACGTTTAGTTTTAGAGACCAATCTAAATTATTAATTTTTAGTGTTCGAACGATTAATTGACTTCGGCCGAAAAAAAACAAACGGCAAATAATCGGAAAACTATGACCGATTACAGATTATAACCCACTTTCAATGAAAAGTTTAATAATATCTATTAAATGTTTAATTGAAAACTAATTTGATGCTCGAAAATCTAAAGTTTTCATAACCCATAATAACAACAAAGCGAATAAACCTAAAATTTTAAAAAATCAAATCGATTAAATTGAAAAAAACCCTTATATATGAAAAAGCCGCCAAATTTAAAAAAAAAAAAAAAAAAAACGTCAAAAATTCTAAAAACAAATGGGTCAAAACTGGTTAATCAAAAACAAACATTACTAAAATTAAAAAAACCGCAAAATTAAAAACTACCAGAATTACAAAAATCGCACAAACTAAAAATTGCAAAATAAAAAATGTTTCTGAATGTTTTTTTTTTTCTTAATTTTGACGATTTTTTGTTTTTTTTTTTCAATATTGGTGTATTTGTTTAATTTTGCCAATTTTATTTATAACTTTGATGATTTTTTTAAATTTTTCCAATTTTTTTTTTTTCAAATTTTAGCGAATTTTTCAGTTTTTAGAATTTAGAATTTTTCAGTAAATTTAAAAAAATAAAACGTTTACATTAAAAAAAAATCGTTAGAGGTAAAAAATTTCATTAAAAAACTGGATATACTAGAAATGGAAAAATCTCGTATACTAAAAAGAGGTGGACCTTGCACATAACAAACAAGTTTTCAATTTATTTTTTGATCAATGGTTATAATCTTTAACTTCAAGCTCATATATTAGTTCTCATGTAGTGAGTAAACTAGTTTATATGAATGTTTGATGTTTGGCATGGGATTGTTACCGCTTTCAAAACGTGTTCTGATAATGGGAACCTAGAAAATTTCCGAAATAGATCTATCAACACATTCCTGAAAGGGTCAAATGATAAATTTGAAAACAAAACTCTATAGATTATTTGTTCGGACAATATCCTAATAAAGAAATATAGAGTATGGCCTCGAACTTAAATAATTTTCATTTTCATTGAACAATTAAAGGTCGAAAAAAAACAAAATTTTTATTTTTAATAAAAATTATATCAAACTTGTCTAAAAAAACTCGCTAAAATGTAAATGATCACCAGCCCATGTGAAAAACAAAGACTAAACAGAAAAATATCGCTAAATGAAAAAATCTTTTAAACTGAAAAGAAACTACAAAATTAAAAAATGTTTACACTAATATTTAAAAAAAAAATTGCAACAAATTTAAAAAAAGCCGCTAAAAGTAAAACATATCTGAAATTAAAAAAAATAGCAAAATTTACATTTTTTTTTTTTTTTTTTTTTTATTTTAGTTAATGTACTTATAATTAATATAATTACATTACTCCCATTGGAGCTTCTAGCAACAACAAACAAATTTTTTTTTTTTTTTCTTTTTTTCTTTTCTTTACAGGAATTTAAGAACTATCTCTATAAGGTCTGAACAAAATTTCTAAAACTTATTCTATCTTGGGCAAGGTTTCTTAGCTGAGGCCATGTCATCCCTTTGCTTCTGAATTCGTTTTCAACTGATCTTCGCCAAGTGATTTTTGGGCGACCTCTGTTTCTTGATCCTTGCGGGTTCCATTGAAAGCAGACCTTAGCGATATCAGCATTTTCTTTTCTAAGGGTGTGCCCGATCCATTTCCATTTTCTTCTCCGAATTTCAACATCAATTGGATTCATGTTACCACGTTTGCAGCAAATCTTGGTTACTTATACGCAACGGCCAAAATATTTTTAGTATTCGCCTTAAGCATTTATTTATGAATACTTGTAATTTTGTTGAAATAGTATTCGTTACTTTCCAAGTTTCACTGCCATATAGCAGTACCGACTTTACACTTGTGTTAAATATCCTAATCTTGTGCTTCTTGGATATTTGAGAAGACTGCCAGACTCGACTAAGAGATGCGTATGCATGACGAGCCTTGTTAATCCTGCTTTTTACGTCAGCATCAGCACCGCTATCTGTGCTTATTATACTGCCCAGATAGCTGAAATCTGTAACATTTTCGATGGTATTGCCGTTTACAGTTACTGGAGTGATGTTGTCGGTTGATATTCGCATAATTTTTGTTTTAAGGAAATTAATTTTCAGCCCGACTTTAAGGCCATTTTCATACAACCTGTTTATCTTTTCCTGTATACCATCGAGGGTGTGTGACATCAAACACAAGTCGTCCGCATAGTCCAGGTCATGTAGGCGCTGATTCAGGTGCCACTGAATACCATCCGGTGCTTCGTTATTGGTCTTTAGCATTACCATATCCAATACTAGTAAAAATAGCGTAGGTGACAGCACGCATCCTTGTCTTACTCCACTGTTGATGTAGAAGCTTTCGCTATCAACACCCTTGAATCGGGCTTTGCATTGAGCATCACTGTACAGCATTTGGATGATGGTGATAATTTTGTCGGGAATACCCACATTTCGAAGGCAATGCCAGATAACGTTTCTGTTTATTGCATCAAATGCTCGCTCGAAATCGACAAACATTAAATATAGCGGGGAGTTCCATTCAATTGATTGTTCCACAATTATTCGTAATGAATTAATTAATTGGGGAATGAGGTTCTTTCATAGAGGTGCATCTAGGTGCGGAAAGCTTTCTGTCTGCTATTCACTTGGGAATAGCAAGAAGCGATTCCTTTATTGAAAAATCTAAGCAGCTCACTACGTCCGGTTTCTAGTAAACCACGTATTCCCTGGAAATGTCGTTCAAACACCCGTTTGTCGGCAGCTAAAGTGAGAAGGCGGTCAATTGATGCCCGACTGGCAATAATATCAATGCGTCTCGGGTAATTAGGTCATAATTAGGTCACAATAACCGTGACTGAAACTCATTTGATTTAAACTTCACCTGCCTAGAGGTTGTTGGCAGCCCCAACACTAGGATCGGATGCTGTGGTCTAACCAATCGCACATTTTAAAATTAAAAGGATTAACGAAACAACACAAATACAAACGGATTTAACGGCACAACCAATTGGCTATCGAATAAGGACAAGAATCGGAACATGGAACGTAAGAACTCTCTCAGAAACGTCACGTCTTGCGCAAAATTTACATAAATGGCTTAAATTGGTAAAAGACAAATTTTGGAAATAAATCGCTAAAATTAAAAAAAAATTTAATCGCCATAATTTAAAATATAAAAATTCACTAAAATTACTTAAATAGTTAATTGGGAAAGAGAACTTAATTAACGATATCGTTAGAATTGAAATAGATTGTTTAAATTCGAAAAAAGAAACTCGCTAAAATTAAAAAAGCACTTGAGTTAAAAAAAAAAAAAAAACATCACCGAAGTTAGAATTGTATCTAACCCCTCGATTTACAAGAAACGCAAATTTGTAATAGTGAATTCAAATCTAAAACTGACCTAATTTTTCTTAAGAGTCATCTACGATGTTTAGGGGAGGAGGTAAACACGGTGATAAAAAAAAACTATTTTGTTAACTTTGAGTTTGAATTATAACGTCTTTTTCAGACAATTGCAATTAATAATATAATTAATATGCAATTTTATTTAATTTTAATTTTGAAAGGCGTGGTAGAGAAGAATGAGTGTATTTTCTAAAAATCATAACTACATTGTAAATTTTAAATTTCTGAATCAGACTGCGCAGTTTCTGGTATTGAACCTTCGTCAGTGACCCTGTTTTTTTGAATAATGTAATATTTGTTATGCTTTTATTTGTATGATTGCGGCTATATGAAATTTTCTGTGCAATCACTGACCGTGGTATAGATAAACTGATTTTTAATGCCACATGCACTTGCACTACACGTTAGACAGAGCGCTTTAGCGCACTGAGCTATCGTCAGGTCGAGTTTTGTTGTGATTAAAACTAGTTTTATTCAATACACGGTGTTTTTGTTCTTGCATACATAATCTCAGAAGTACAACTCCAACAACACAACAGTTCTATTTTTAGAAACTTACCTCACTCTAATGTACACTGTTTTCCCATATGCTGTAAGTGATGCCATATCTATGATATATTCTTTGTATATTCGATAGATGGCGCTTACGTAGTTAGGGAAGAATTGACAGAGAGCAAAGTTTGATTTTTTGTTTGAGTTTGAATTTTAACGTCTTTTTCAGACAACTTTTGGTGGACAGCATTTCGGAAATTTACGAAATCAAAAAAAAAAAAAATATATAAATTTTTTTAAACCAAAATATGTCCTTATCCACTAGCAAGGCTATTTCTAGAAATAATTTCTACCCTAATGTTTTCATATTGTTGCTGATGGTAACATTGATGATGCTATTGTTGTTGTCTATGCTATCGTTGATAAATATGAAGAAGAAAAAACTGCTATAATACCAAAACATCATTTAAGGATATTGTCTATTACTTTCAACATATAAAGAGCAAAAAAAAATCTAAGAGGAAAAAGATATTTAAAAATACAATTTTTTAAATATTTATTTAAAGCTGCCTTTAGTGATAAAATCAGTATGTATTCAAAATCAATCTAAATGATACTACTAAAAGAAATTTATTTCAAAGATACATTAAATATTTGTATACACTCACAAAAATTTGTTAGTTAAAATAAGGAAAATTTCTACTAATATAATAGAAAATTCATATCAATATTTTTTCTAAGAATGCGGATCAATAAGTCCGTGACTTTTAGAACTTCCCTGGTAGTTATATGAAATGCAATACTGCTCCCATCAAGTACCACCTCTTAATAGATTACTGTCAAATTTTGAGCAAGTTCCGTCATTTACTTTGCGTTTAACTGCTGTTCAAAACATACACCTCGTGGATTTTTTTAAAAATAGAAAAAAGTGAATTTCGAGTGCTCATTAAACATTATTTTTTGCGAAAAAAAAGGCCAATCAATCTAAAGAAAATCTTGATTAATACTATGGGAACTCTGCATCATCGATTTCAATGGTAAAAAAGTGGTTTACTGACTTTCGTTGTGGTCTTACAAGTAAAAATGACGCTGAACGTTCTGGACTGCCAATTGAGGACAATTCACCCGAAAATGTCGAAAAAATCCACGATATGGTGTTGGCCGATCGACGAGTAAAAGTGCGTAAGATTGTCGATTCCATAGACATAGGATTTCAAATGATCAGTTGGGTTTAAGAAAGCTGTCTGGAAAATGGATGCCGCGTTTGCTCTCAATTAATCATAAACGTAATCGTGGCCAATAAGATGGCAACAGTTTTTTGGGATGCACGCGGACAATCCACATCGATTACCTTCAAAAGGGGAAAAAAATAAACGGTGTATATTATGCCAACTTATTGCACCGATTTAACGAGGATTAAAAACGACCCCATATGGCCAAAAATGCATATTTTATCCCAGCAAAAATAGTGCTTCAAAGAAGCGCTTCCGGAAGGCATTATTCAATTACGAAGCGCTTCCGGAAGGCATGATTTTTGTTCGCGATGTCCCACTTGGTATGTCTCTTTGAAAGCGCTTCTTTCATGTGCTCTTAGAAGCAATAAATTCATGCCTTCTTAGGCACTAAGAAGCTCTTTTTTGTATGTTGACAACATTGGTGCTTCATGGTATGCATACTTTATTGCTTCATTGCATGCATACTTTATTGCTTCAAAGAAGGCATTTTGGGAAGCACTACAGAATGCCTTAAATAATTGCTTTATAATATGCATGACGGTGAAGCGCTATTTTGGAAGCATATAAAGGCAGCAACTGCTTACCAAATCGAGTTTTTTTTTTGCTGGGATGTACCTCGAAAAATCCTATTTTTTGGAAGGGATATTATGATCCGCCCTCGTATTTTGCCGATTTTTTAACTTCGGTGATTATTTTTATTTGGACGTTTTTCCCGGTTTTGTCCGGTTCGAGCTCAATATTTGAATAATGCTATAATAAATAAAAATCACTAATTGCAATTAATGTAATATTAATGAATGTAATATTAATTTGCCGATTTCTTTTACCTTTGGTGTTGTTTAATTTTGACGATTTCTTCAATTTTGAAGATGTTTTACAATTTTGATGTTTTCCTATAATTTTGACGATTTTTTCCAATTTTGGCGATTTTGTTTTATATTTTGGAATTTTTTCTTATATTAAAGATTTTTTTAAATTTTAGGTACTTTTCTCGCTCATTCAACTTTACTGCGTTCCTTTATTTTTTACTTTGAACACACACGGAAAAAAAATAACTTTGCTGTTAGCCAGCCAACATGTATAGGCAACATTAGTCTAGACAGAAGATCGTTTTGCCTTGTATTCAGGGGGTTTTGAAATCGATCCCTACTAACGCCTTGGAGATTTTTGTTATAATTTAATTTCGAAGATTTTTTTGAATTTTGAGACTTTTTTATCAATTAAAGCAAAGTTTTTAATTTCGGCGATCTTATTTCAACGATTTGTTTTTTGCAATTTCGCTCAATTTTGGATTTTTTTATGAATTCAAACAATTCTTTTTAATTTCTTGATGTTTTTGCAATTTCGTTTAATTTGGGATTTTTCTTTATTAATTTCCCAGTTTTGTAAAATTCGTAATTTTTTATATTTTTGGATTTTTTATTTTTTTAATTTTGACAATTTTTTTAAATTCTGGGGATTATCTGAATTTGTATTTATAAGATTTTTTTTAAATTTTGGTGTTTTCTATTTGTTGCGTTGAATATTTTTTTTTAAATTTATGGGTTTATTTTTCAATTCGCTCAATTTTTTTTTTTTAAATTCGAAGATTATGAGATTTTTTTTTAAATTAATAATTAAAAAATAACTCAAAAATATTTTAAATTTTGTATTAAAAATACAAAAATTGTTTTTATTAACTTTCAATATTTTCATATATTAATATTGTTCTACCTCAAGTTCAAAATCTAATATGATATTGTCATATTAGATTTTATGTGTTGCTTCTCAAAGAGTGTGATTATCTTTATGATTGGGTTTGATTTAAGCCAATCATCGTTTTATTTTGCGGACAACTGAAGATTAGGGTTATGCCTATGAAACTATGAAAAAGATAAAACTTTTTGAAAAGCAACAAATAAAATCTAATATGACAGTATTATATGAAATATATGAAAATTAAGAAATAACTTTAACCCTCCAATGCTGTGTATTCTGACTACGATGAGCCAAATGTTCTGAGATTAGAAATAATCCTTATAAACAATCCTTACAAATAAAAGTAACAATTTTCTAATAAATATTATAAATGTCATCACTTTTTTACGATTTTTTAATATTTTATTGTTTCTTAAATTAGACTTTTTAATAAAAAAAAAATCCGAAATCGATCAAATGTTTTGCTGCTTTCGGAATAATTTCTGACCGATTAGAAATATAATGTCTCTCATAATTTTTTCAGTTTAAAAATGTAAAATTGAAAAAAAACTTTATTAATAAATATTTGTAATCTAATAATCCATATTTAATATTCCCTGAATAGTGAATAAATCATTGAATGAATTTTTAAAACATAGTAATTGATTTAAAAAGACAATAAAAAAGCGTTGGCTTTAAAAAATATATATCAAACCAATGCACATTGGGGTAGCTCAGACAGAAGTTATCTTTTAAATTTGCTTTAGAGAAAAAAAGGTTTTAAGAGGGAGTAAAGAAATTAAATTTATTAAGAGCTATATATATGTTGTGGTTGCTATATCATGATTTCACACTCTCCCGAGTGATCATCGGTAGAATTTCAATACAATTATTTGTTAAGTAAATATCAACGAACCAGATTTTATAACCCCCTTTGACATCGGTTTTATATATAAAAGTTTATTTAGAAAGAAAGAAAAAGGATTTTAAAAAATTTATAAAAAAAAAGTAATTTTTTATTTAGGAGCCGTATTTTCTTGTAAATTAAACTTTAGGGTGAATCGAATTCCTCCTTTACAGGAATTACGCCTAGTGCAGAAGCATACAAGTTATGGATAGATACAAGACCATTTATTGTTTTAGACAAGCCAAAATTGGTTTGTCTTTCGCTTTTCAGCTAAAAATCGGAAATTTTCAAACAAAGCTAACCCTTTTTTTTTCGAAATTTTCATATTACTAAAACTTTTTTAATTTATTTTTTTTGTTAACTAGAAACAAACAGAAACTGCGATGGGACAAATTTTGGGTTTAAATTCACTAAAAGTAGTAAAAACTGCTTTCTTTCCGACCAATTCGCTGTGGATACGGCAAATTGTATATGATCGGAATTCCCTTTTGTTTTCTTTTTAATAAGAACTAAAGAAAGAATGAGTGCAAAAACTTTGATTACGAAAAAATCACTTACAAGGGAGTGTCCGGCCCGAACTCGCAGATTTTAATGAACTTAAGATACGTTGGAGAGGAGCAAAAAAATAGACATGTAGTTTTTTTGGCTGCCTAATCTCACGTTCAGGAGTTAAAAATTGGGGTTAAAAATGTATTTGTTTTTGTATGAAAACTTGTCTTTACTTTTAATGAACTTATTTGTACACAGGATTAAATAATGTACTCAAAAAAAAAAAAAGATACATAGATGCCTATGGAGTAAGTGGACCCAGAGCTGCCACATTTTTGATTTATTTAAAAGTTATAAGCTCTACCACCTAATGTAATGTTGCCTATTCATGTTGACTAGCTCACAGCAAACTCATATTTTTTGCGTGTGTGTTTAAATAAAAAAAGGGCAACAAACACTACAAAAAAATTGTAAAAGAAAAAACACAAAAAAAATAAACATAAAATTTGTTCCTTTATAACGTATTTAAAACAATTTAATTATAACAATTTAGAAAATCAAAACGTAAAAAATCAGAACTTACTACAAAAAAATGGATTTAAAAAATTGTAAAAGAAAAAAAAACATAAAATTTGTTCCCTTATAACGTATTTAAAACAATTTAAACATAACAATTTAAAAAATCAAAACGTAAAAAATCAGAACTTACTCGCAAACGCAGCAACGTCTGAGCTAATCTTGGCTATCCATGTTGACTGGCTAACAGCAAAGTTATAGTTTTTGCTTGTGTGTTTAAATACGAAAACAAAAATTGCGTTAAAGCGATACTAATAGAAATAAATAAAATAGAAGATAAAAACTAAAAAAAAAACACTGTAACACCCTCTTCAGGAAGAGTCGCATAAAACCCAAACGATTTCTAATATCGGAAAAAGCTCAGACGCCACCTTGATTAAATTAAATAACCATTACTATGCATGATTTTTAGCTTAACACTTCTTAAATAATAATAAACATACTTGAAGGTATTTAAAGATAAATTGTACACCAGTGAATGTGTCTTCATAATACCTTTCATTTGATACCAAATTTGTCTAATACCAAATTTGTCTATAAACAAACTAAAAAATCGTGAAACGCGTCACAGAAAAAACTAAATTTAATTTTATATAAAAAATGTTAAATTTTCGATTTATTCATGTTTAAAAAAATTTTAATTGGTAGAACAAATTCAAAAATGGATCTTAAATTAATCAAATTTGACCACCCTTCTTCAATTCCTTTTGTGATATATCAAAGAGCTCATGACATATTTTAATAATCCAACAGAAAACTCTGACCCAATGTACAATACAGTTTTAAGAGTTTAATAGAATTTGTTATAATCGAAAAATGTAAAAAGTTATTGAATGAAAAAAAAAAAAAATATTTCTAAATTTAATTATAAAACCATTTATTCATTTCAATCATTTGTAGGTACTCATGCAGAAAAATTTTAAAAATAAATGTATTAATGCTCATATTGAAGAGGATGGGTTTTAAATGTTGTAAAGTTTATTAAGCATCCCTAAGGGCAATGAGAAAACGATTGAACTCAAGGCACTTATCCCGTGACTGGTTAAAACAGGACTTATCACAGAGCTAGTGCAATTTGCTATTGCCATGGGTTAAGTGGTAACAACCCTGCGGGAAATGATGGGTCGATTGATCCAAAGTGACGATTTTGTGAAATATGATTGGGTGGCACGTCACGAAACTGGTGAAACCGAAATTGTGGTGTACCAAAAGTGTTAATTTGTGTGAAATTTCCAATCACGTGACTATAGTAATGGTGACAAAACATTGACAAGTTGGTATCAGGTACATGATGTAACTGGAGAAAAAGTAACATAACATTATAGTGTACTGAAGTAACTAAGGCCGATGCAGTTGAAGTTCTTACTGGTCATTGAACTGGTTCAATCCCGTTAGCAGTTGATGAAAACATGGCAATTAGTGACAAAGGATTCAGTCCCTTGACTGCTACAAATCGGATATAACACTGAAATAAATTTATTTTAAAATTGATTTTTGTTGTGCCTTTTTGAAGGTTTTGTGAACACTGTTTTGGGGAAGTTTAGTGACTGGTTACGGACGGACAATTAAGCAACTCATATATAATATAACACACGGTGAATAAAAAGTAAAAGGTTATTTGCTAATTATTTTTCGCATACCCGGCGACATGTGCTCCCTAGACCAGTGTAGTGGTACTTCACAAATCTAATCCATTCAAACTCCTCAGTAACAGCACACATTGCGCTTAATATGTGACTAGTTTTCCATCAAAAGCTGTTTTTTCAGTTCTGCGATACGTACACCTACACCAGTCATGTGATAATTATTTTCCCACTGGTCCTGTTGCATGACACATAGATCCTAAAATTATCCTACTTTAACACTGTCTACTTCTAACTTGTTTAGTAGCTTATTAATTTCAGTCGGTACGGTGATAGGTAACCTTTGTCAAGTTATTCGCCACGTCACAAGGTGCTCTAAAGGTAGCAATTGCCACCTCCTATGACAAGCCCATGTCAAAAGTACCGGTCACTTTCATATAACAAAACCGAAACTAGGACAGGTTCATACACACAAAGCTCTAGTCACGTGACCATACCAGTGACTGGTTCATTTCCCGCAGGGAATTATATTAATATAACTGGTCCCTTGAGCAGTGAAAAATGATCCGTAATTGATCAAATAAGGACTTACAAGGAAGATACGCTGTTAAGTTCCATTCCGTTGCCATAAAATTTGAATATGTAAGTATGAGTACCTTTTTAGATGCCCAATTTCAAGTTTAATTGTTAAAATTTGGGGTGTAAATAACGCAGTTTTTTGGTTATTTGCGTTTTTTCAAGCTTCTTCAAAGAAACAATATACAAATTTGGTATCCAATCAACCAAAAAGTTTCGAACAACTTGAAACCCCATTTTACCTGCTAAATAAGCGATTAACAATTTTTTATTACTTTCATCTCCTTTATCTTATATCCAAATTTCATTGAAATCTGGAGGAATCACCCAACAGACATCGCTTGCTAGTCTGTCTATAGTTAGAGGGTGTTACAGTTTTTTTTTATTTGTTCTGTTAGTTTATTAATTTTATTAATTTCTGTTAGTTTTGCTTTAACGTATTTTTTGCTTTCGTATTTAATCACACACGCACAAAATATAACTTTGATGTTTGCCAGTCGATATGGATCGCCAAGATTAACTCAAACATTGGAGCGTTTGCCTTGTAAGTAGTACGTTCTGGATTTTTACGTTTAGATTTTTAAATTGTTATGCTTAAATTGAAAAATACTTTATAAAGTTAGGATATTTAAGGACCAATTTTATGTTTATTTTTTTGTGTTGTTTTCTTTAACACTTTTTCTTTGTCGATTTTTTGTGCTGTTGTTGTCTTCATTTTTAACACACAAGCTAAAAATATAACGTTGCAGTTAGCCAGCCAAAATGGATAGACAACATTAGCTTGGGCGGTAGAACTTAAAACATTTAAGCATAATGTTCGATGACGAGGTGTCTTAAATGTGTCCATTAACTTTCCTTTCAGTAGTAACTACCATTTGATTAAAATGTAATGGTAATCAGAAGAATGGAAATTTGAGGGCTAATATCCTTAAGGGAAACAGAACAGAATAATAAAAAAATATAACAAGAACAAAAATGAAGAAAAATAGGAAGTGAAAAGACGTCCAAAACTAAAAAAAATCGTCCAAATTGAAATATCTCACGAAATTAAAAAAATTTGCAAAAATTAAAAATGATTTGCATTAATTTAGATGACTTTACAATTTTAGCGTTATTTGAGTTATGGCGTGTTTTGTTTTTTAATTTTTAACAATTTTTTTTCAATTTGTCAATTTTTCTTTTTTTTTAATAGTTAAAATGCAGTGATATGTCTCCATATGACCGATCACATGATAGCTCCTTTGAGTTATATTTACCCAAACAGCCAAATTGAGAAAAATCGCCAAAACTAAAAAAAAAAAAAAATCCAAAACTAAAAAAAAAAATCGTTCAAATTAAAATATCTCACAAAATTAAAAAATTAAAAATGATTTTATGATATAGACTTTTTAAATTTAATTTAGATATTTTCCCATTTTTTTTTTTTTTTTTTTTTATAATTTAAACAATACTCAGGGGATGCCCCGTACTCATGCAGTGCATTGTATTGATCAGGAAAATAAGGTATGGGAAGGAGGAAAGATTGAGTAGTGTTTGTGGATATTTGATTTAAATTTTTCTAAATTGTAAGTAACAGGGAAGACTTCTGCGGGAAGTTTGTTCCACATACGAATCGTTCGACTAAAAAAACGAATTTTCTCTGTAATGCGTTGTGCGAAACACAGGACAATCAACTACAAACGGATGTGCTCTACTAGATAAGCGAGTATTACGAATAAAAACTCGGGCTCGTGGAATAAGTTCACTTATCTCAGATGAGCATCTCCCATGGTAATATCGATAGAAAAGTGTCACACAACCCACATTCCGACGATGCTCCAATGAATCAATAGAGTTGGATACACTACTGTCATTGATAAGATTCACCGCCCTCCCCTGAACACGGTCCAGAAGCTTCAGAATAGACAATGGAGCCCCTGCCCATATATGAGAGTTGTATTCCATTTTTGGCCGGATATAGCTGGTGTAAATAGTAAGGAGATCGGATGGAGTGAAGTAAGTCTTGCACCGTTTTAGAAAACCGAGACACTTGAATGCCTCTTTCGACACTTGAAATACGTGCTTATTCCAACGGACATCACACTGTATTCTCATGCCCAGAACATCAAGAGTATCCGATTCCTCAATACCTATACCATCCATAGTTACAGATGACAATGTCAATTCCACAGCCCGTCTGTGGGTTAACATACAACTTTGGGTCTTGCGTGCATTAAAATCGACCTTATTCGCGCGACCCCACTCGGAGATTGTAGAAAGGTCTTGATTGAGTGTGTCATTCATGTTCTGCCGCATGCCCTCTATCTCCAAAGAGTTTGGCCTGTGATCGAATGAAAATGAATGACAAATGTTGCTGTCATCTGCAAAAGAGTAGATAGGGTTGATGGTCTGACCAAGAAGGTCATTAATAAAATAAGAAAAAGGGTAGGAGAAAGAACAGAACCTTGCGGTACCCCTGAATTTAGCTGAAACTCGTTGATGAGACCCCATCTAAAACAACACGTATAGTGCGGTCTCTGAGAAAACTCGTTATAAATCGAGAGAAGACATTACCGACACCAAAAGCAACTAGCTTAGTCATTTGAGCGATATTTGAGTTTTGGGGCTTTTTTTGATTTTTTTTCAATTTTGCCTTTTTTTTGTGTTTTAAAGAATTATTAATAAAAAGTGTTCTGGAAAATTAATAATATATTAATTCATATTTCTTCAAAAATCATGAATGACCCTAATTAATTAATAAATTAATTAATACCCTTTTTAGTTCAATACATTTTTGTGGCAATTTAGTAAAAAAAATCCATATATAATTGGCCATAACTTTGAAATACAGTTGAACCTCGATTATCCGGGCCTCTATTAACCGG